>OX592718.1:0-12500 GCA_951361185.1 Ochropacha duplaris
CTAACCTAACCTAACCTAACCTAACCTAACCTAACCTAACCTAACCTAACCTAACCTAACCTAACCTAACCTAACCTAACCTAACCTAACCTAACCTAACCTAACCTAACCTAACCTAACCTAACCTAACCTAACCTAACCTAACCTAACCTAACCTAACCTAACCTAACCTAACCTAACCTAACCTAACCTAACCTAACCTAACCTAACCTAACCTAACCTAACCTAACCTAACCTAACCTAACCTAACCTAACCTAACCTAACCTAACCTAACCTAACCTAACCTAACCTAACCTAACCTAACCTAACCTAACCTAACCTAACCTAACCTAACCTAACCTAACCTAACCTAACCTAACCTAACCTAACCTAACCTAACCTAACCTAACCTAACCTAACCTAACCTAACCTAACCTAACCTAACCTAACCTAACCTAACCTAACCTAACCTAACCTAACCTAACCTAACCTAACCTAACCTAACCTAACCTAACCTAACCTAACCTAACCTAACCTAACCTAACCTAACCTAACCTAACCTAACCTAACCTAACCTAACCTAACCTAACCTAACCTAACCTAACCTAACCTAACCTAACCTAACCTAACCTAACCTAACCTAACCTAACCTAACCTAACCTAACCTAACCTAACCTAACCTAACCTAACCTAACCTAACCTAACCTAACCTAACCTAACCTAACCTAACCTAACCTAACCTAACCTAACCTAACCTAACCTAACCTAACCTAACCTAACCTAACCTAACCTAACCTAACCTAACCTAACCTAACCTAACCTAACCTAACCTAACCTAACCTAACCTAACCTAACCTAACCTAACCTAACCTAACCTAACCTAACCTAACCTAACCTAACCTAACCTAACCTAACCTAACCTAACCTAACCTAACCTAACCTAACCTAACCTAACCTAACCTAACCTAACCTAACCTAACCTAACCTAACCTAACCTAACCTAACCTAACCTAACCTAACCTAACCTAACCTAACCTAACCTAACCTAACCTAACCTAACCTAACCTAACCTAACCTAACCTAACCTAACCTAACCTAACCTAACCTAACCTAACCTAACCTAACCTAACCTAACCTAACCTAACCTAACCTAACCTAACCTAACCTAACCTAACCTAACCTAACCTAACCTAACCTAACCTAACCTAACCTAACCTAACCTAACCTAACCTAACCTAACCTAACCTAACCTAACCTAACCTAACCTAACCTAACCTAACCTAACCTAACCTAACCTAACCTAACCTAACCTAACCTAACCTAACCTAACCTAACCTAACCTAACCTAACCTAACCTAACCTAACCTAACCTAACCTAACCTAACCTAACCTAACCTAACCTAACCTAACCTAACCTAACCTAACCTAACCTAACCTAACCTAACCTAACCTAACCTAACCTAACCTAACCTAACCTAACCTAACCTAACCTAACCTAACCTAACCTAACCTAACCTAACCTAACCTAACCTAACCTAACCTAACCTAACCTAACCTAACCTAACCTAACCTAACCTAACCTAACCTAACCTAACCTAACCTAACCTAACCTAACCTAACCTAACCTAACCTAACCTAACCTAACCTAACCTAACCTAACCTAACCTAACCTAACCTAACCTAACCTAACCTAACCTAACCTAACCTAACCTAACCTAACCTAACCTAACCTAACCTAACCTAACCTAACCTAACCTAACCTAACCTAACCTAACCTAACCTAACCTAACCTAACCTAACCTAACCTAACCTAACCTAACCTAACCTAACCTAACCTAACCTAACCTAACCTAACCTAACCTAACCTAACCTAACCTAACCTAACCTAACCTAACCTAACCTAACCTAACCTAACCTAACCTAACCTAACCTAACCTAACCTAACCTAACCTAACCTAACCTAACCTAACCTAACCTAACCTAACCTAACCTAACCTAACCTAACCTAACCTAACCTAACCTAACCTAACCTAACCTAACCTAACCTAACCTAACCTAACCTAACCTAACCTAACCTAACCTAACCTAACCTAACCTAACCTAACCTAACCTAACCTAACCTAACCTAACCTAACCTAACCTAACCTAACCTAACCTAACCTAACCTAACCTAACCTAACCTAACCTAACCTAACCTAACCTAACCTAACCTAACCTAACCTAACCTAACCTAACCTAACCTAACCTAACCTAACCTAACCTAACCTAACCTAACCTAACCTAACCTAACCTAACCTAACCTAACCTAACCTAACCTAACCTAACCTAACCTAACCTAACCTAACCTAACCTAACCTAACCTAACCTAACCTAACCTAACCTAACCTAACCTAACCTAACCTAACCTAACCTAACCTAACCTAACCTAACCTAACCTAACCTAACCTAACCTAACCTAACCTAACCTAACCTAACCTAACCTAACCTAACCTAACCTAACCTAACCTAACCTAACCTAACCTAACCTAACCTAACCTAACCTAACCTAACCTAACCTAACCTAACCTAACCTAACCTAACCTAACCTAACCTAACCTAACCTAACCTAACCTAACCTAACCTAACCTAACCTAACCTAACCTAACCTAACCTAACCTAACCTAACCTAACCTAACCTAACCTAACCTAACCTAACCTAACCTAACCTAACCTAACCTAACCTAACCTAACCTAACCTAACCTAACCTAACCTAACCTAACCTAACCTAACCTAACCTAACCTAACCTAACCTAACCTAACCTAACCTAACCTAACCTAACCTAACCTAACCTAACCTAACCTAACCTAACCTAACCTAACCTAACCTAACCTAACCTAACCTAACCTAACCTAACCTAACCTAACCTAACCTAACCTAACCTAACCTAACCTAACCTAACCTAACCTAACCTAACCTAACCTAACCTAACCTAACCTAACCTAACCTAACCTAACCTAACCTAACCTAACCTAACCTAACCTAACCTAACCTAACCTAACCTAACCTAACCTAACCTAACCTAACCTAACCTAACCTAACCTAACCTAACCTAACCTAACCTAACCTAACCTAACCTAACCTAACCTAACCTAACCTAACCTAACCTAACCTAACCTAACCTAACCTAACCTAACCTAACCTAACCTAACCTAACCTAACCTAACCTAACCTAACCTAACCTAACCTAACCTAACCTAACCTAACCTAACCTAACCTAACCTAACCTAACCTAACCTAACCTAACCTAACCTAACCTAACCTAACCTAACCTAACCTAACCTAACCTAACCTAACCTAACCTAACCTAACCTAACCTAACCTAACCTAACCTAACCTAACCTAACCTAACCTAACCTAACCTAACCTAACCTAACCTAACCTAACCTAACCTAACCTAACCTAACCTAACCTAACCTAACCTAACCTAACCTAACCTAACCTAACCTAACCTAACCTAACCTAACCTAACCTAACCTAACCTAACCTAACCTAACCTAACCTAACCTAACCTAACCTAACCTAACCTAACCTAACCTAACCTAACCTAACCTAACCTAACCTAACCTAACCTAACCTAACCTAACCTAACCTAACCTAACCTAACCTAACCTAACCTAACCTAACCTAACCTAACCTAACCTAACCTAACCTAACCTAACCTAACCTAACCTAACCTAACCTAACCTAACCTAACCTAACCTAACCTAACCTAACCTAACCTAACCTAACCTAACCTAACCTAACCTAACCTAACCTAACCTAACCTAACCTAACCTAACCTAACCTAACCTAACCTAACCTAACCTAACCTAACCTAACCTAACCTAACCTAACCTAACCTAACCTAACCTAACCTAACCTAACCTAACCTAACCTAACCTAACCTAACCTAACCTAACCTAACCTAACCTAACCTAACCTAACCTAACCTAACCTAACCTAACCTAACCTAACCTAACCTAACCTAACCTAACCTAACCTAACCTAACCTAACCTAACCTAACCTAACCTAACCTAACCTAACCTAACCTAACCTAACCTAACCTAACCTAACCTAACCTAACCTAACCTAACCTAACCTAACCTAACCTAACCTAACCTAACCTAACCTAACCTAACCTAACCTAACCTAACCTAACCTAACCTAACCTAACCTAACCTAACCTAACCTAACCTAACCTAACCTAACCTAACCTAACCTAACCTAACCTAACCTAACCTAACCTAACCTAACCTAACCTAACCTAACCTAACCTAACCTAACCTAACCTAACCTAACCTAACCTAACCTAACCTAACCTAACCTAACCTAACCTAACCTAACCTAACCTAACCTAACCTAACCTAACCTAACCTAACCTAACCTAACCTAACCTAACCTAACCTAACCTAACCTAACCTAACCTAACCTAACCTAACCTAACCTAACCTAACCTAACCTAACCTAACCTAACCTAACCTAACCTAACCTAACCTAACCTAACCTAACCTAACCTAACCTAACCTAACCTAACCTAACCTAACCTAACCTAACCTAACCTAACCTAACCTAACCTAACCTAACCTAACCTAACCTAACCTAACCTAACCTAACCTAACCTAACCTAACCTAACCTAACCTAACCTAACCTAACCTAACCTAACCTAACCTAACCTAACCTAACCTAACCTAACCTAACCTAACCTAACCTAACCTAACCTAACCTAACCTAACCTAACCTAACCTAACCTAACCTAACCTAACCTAACCTAACCTAACCTAACCTAACCTAACCTAACCTAACCTAACCTAACCTAACCTAACCTAACCTAACCTAACCTAACCTAACCTAACCTAACCTAACCTAACCTAACCTAACCTAACCTAACCTAACCTAACCTAACCTAACCTAACCTAACCTAACCTAACCTAACCTAACCTAACCTAACCTAACCTAACCTAACCTAACCTAACCTAACCTAACCTAACCTAACCTAACCTAACCTAACCTAACCTAACCTAACCTAACCTAACCTAACCTAACCTAACCTAACCTAACCTAACCTAACCTAACCTAACCTAACCTAACCTAACCTAACCTAACCTAACCTAACCTAACCTAACCTAACCTAACCTAACCTAACCTAACCTAACCTAACCTAACCTAACCTAACCTAACCTAACCTAACCCAAAAAAAAGTTCCACCCAAATACCGGTCGCAACAACATCTGCTCCGCGTTAAAAATTCCTAAAAATAAGAAAAAGTGATAATATCATCAAACAAAAGTAGTGAAGTGAAAGAGTGCAATCCAAACTACCAGGATTCATGTGGGCAACATTGTAAGTCAGCTGGTTCCCGAGATATTGAGGTCCAAGTTTGAAGAGCCTTAACGCCGCCCCCTGTCAAGGTACAAATTGTCAAATTATATCAATCTGTAGCCCTCGCCGAGACCTATCAGCCAACACCACAACCATTGAGATCCGGCTGGAAACAACGGAGTTATAGAGAGTGGAAAATACGCTATTTTGACCTAGAAACGTGTGTTTTTCCATACTTCCGTCGAATCGAGGTTACACGAGGCAATAAAATTACGTCGGACAGGGCTTCAGTGGCGGCATAGAGACAGGCAGCCCGGCTCGGAGACTCCACAGCACGCCTTCACTTCCTAAGTTATTTAAATACAATATTAGAACCGCCGCACCACATCGTGACGTGATCGTGCCACGATCGTGAACCGATCGTCGATCGCCGAGCACCACCATCGGCAGAGCTACGTCACCGTCATCATCGAACAACAAGGTACTAACGACCCCCTCCACCGGTCTTACCACACCCCACCCCCCCCCACAGTACTCAATACGAGACACCCCCTCCCCCCCTTCCCCTCACTTCTTACCCCACCCCCCCTCAAGTACTCCACACGAGACCCCCCTCCCCCCCTGCCCCCCCTCCACACCTCACCCCCCCTCAAGCTAACTTCCAAACGGGAAGAGATAGAACCCTACTTCTTGGGGTCATCCTTCCTGGATTGAGGAGCCCTATCAGCTGGCCCCAACAGTTTGAATACCCCCCCCTCCCCCTCAACTTACCTCACCCCCCCTCAAGTACTCCACACGAGACCCCCCTCCCCCCCCTGCCCCCCTCCACACCTCACCCCCCCTCAAGCTAACTTCCAAACGGGAAGAGATAGAACCCTACTTCTTGGGGTCATCCTTCCTGGATTGAGGAGCCCTATCAGCTGGCCCCAACAGTTTGAATACCCCCCCCCTCCCCCTCAACTTACCTCACCCCCCCTCAAGTACTCCACACGAGACCTCCCTCCCCCCCCCCTGCCCCCTCCATACCTCACCCCCCCTTAAGCTAACTTCTAAACGGGAAGAGATAGTACCCTACTTCTTGGGGTCATCCTTCCTGGATTGAGGAGCCCTATCAGCTGGCCCCAACAGTTTAAATACCCCCCCCCCCTCCCCCTCAACTTACCTCACCCCCCCTCAAGTACTCCACACGAGACCCCCCCCTCCCCCCCCCTGCCCCCTCCATACCTCACCCCCCCTCAAGCTAACTTCTAAACGGGAAGAGACAGAACCCTACTTCTTGGGGTCATCCTTCCTGGATTGAGGAGCCCTATCAGCTGGCCCCATCAGTTTGAACACCCCCCCCCCCCCCTCAACTTTCCTCACCCCCCCCTCAAGTACTCCACACGAGACTTCCCCCCCCCCCTGCCCCCCTCCATACCTCACCCCCCCTCAGGCTAACTCCTGAACGGAGCATCCTACGGGACCGTGCGAGGGGTCGTTGGAACCGGAAGGAAAAAAGCATTCTTCTGACCCATTCACATTCTCACTCTTAAGAAGTATACTATCAGAAACCATAAAATAACTGTATTCTTATATAAAAAGTATTAAAATAATAAATAGTGTACTAGCACCATAAGTATTACATTGTATCAGTAAGAAATTAACCACCACCAAAACCAAAAATGTCAACATCAAACATGTCACGCAAGTCAGCCGCGGAGATCGCCCCGCCAAAGTCTACGAAATCACTCCGTGAAAAGGTGCTTACAAAAGCCACTTCTAACACCTCGGTAAAATCAGAGAGGCTGGTGCGACCATCATCCTTGGAGCAGGTGCCTGAAGTGCCAAAACCAGCATCAGATATAGTAGTAATGCTCCCCACAAATACACCCCAACCACTATCAGAGGCTACTGACGTTGACCTTGACGACCTAGACGGATCATCCGTAGCCTCAGAACTCGCCGTCAACAGAAGAGTAAGTCTACTGTTCACCAGCCCAAGGCGAGGAACAGGTGTGGAGATGGACGCGGCGACAAGAGTGGCGAACGAGCTCCTACAAAAAGGTAAATCAGCACTAGAAGCCTCGGGGAATATGAAGAGAGACCTCAGGACGATAGCCTACGACAGCCTACAAGGGCTATATGAGACGGTTCTGTCGGTAGCGGATTCCAGGGCACGCCACAAGCTCAACCTGGAAAAGGAGCGCTCCAGACACGCACAAGAACTGGTGCGAGTCGAGAGAGCCCACACAAAAGAGCTTGTAGCAATAAGGCAGAACCTAACGACAGAGCTCAGCCTGGCCCGGGCGGACATAGTAGAGGGGCTAAAGGAGGCGAAGGCAGTTCGTAGCTGGCTTGGCTACGAAACTGAAGAGCCGTTCCGAAAAATCAAAGAGGTCCAAAACACAATAAACAAATTAGAAGTGTCCCTAAAGTCCCAGAAAGAAAATACCAACTTGCTTCCAAGCCAATCAGACATCAATAACATTAAAGCAATAGAAGCTGGGATATCAAACATAAAAATTAACATCCAAAACGTATCTTCACAACTAGACTACTTAAGGAGAACAGTGGACACTATTAAAAATGAGGTCTCAAAACCAACCGAGACCTCACAAAACACCGCAACGAACCTCGTATTCCCCGAGGAACTAAACAAAATCATCACAAAACTAGAAGAGGATATAAAAGACGTAAAAATAATAACACAAAGAATTGACAACAAGCCCAACAACCCAGCCCTACAAAAAACAGCACCAATAGACCTGGCTGGACAATTACAACCATTATCGGAAAAACTTGAGATGGTGTCGTCGGACATCCGAGTCATACGTGACAAAAAACCCCAAGAACTGCCCCCAGTGGCGCCAAATTTGGAAACCGAAATCGCGATCTCGGAGGTCCGACAACACCTAGCCACCATCACAAATAATATGTCGGCACTCAAGAAACCCGATCAACAAAACCAGGCAGCCCAGCTCGAGCAAAAAACCACCTACGCAAAAGTAGCCGCCAAATTGCCACCCCCAAAAAGACCTAACCACACCCTAATCATATCATCGAAAAACCCCAAAAGCACCGGGGACGACTTGATCGAGAGGATTAGGATAGCGCTGGACACGAAAAAAACCGGCGCCAGAGTGGACAGGGTCCGCAAGGCTAAAAACCAGAAGGTGGTCCTCAGCTGCGGAAGTAAGGAGGATTTAAACCTCGTCCATGCTAGAGTCGAATCCAACAAGGACCTGAAGGCGGAGGTTGCGAAGCCGAACAACCCTCTCATCATGATCCGGGACGTCCTCTCCTATCTAACCGACGCGGAAATAGCGGAGATGTTATTAGCACAGAACAAGTGCCTCCTGCAAGGCGTGGAAGATAAGGAGAGGGTGCTCCGGGTCAAGTATAGGAAAAGGGCACGCAATAACCTCATGTGCCATCCCATCCTGGAGTTGTCGCCACAAATGCACAAGAGGTTTGTGGAAGCCGGCAGGGTCCACATAGACATACAGTGGAGACCCGTGGAGGACCACTCACCTCTGGTGCAATGCACCAAATGCCTGGGCTTTGGCCACACAAAGGCAATCTGCCGGGAAAAGGACGACCTCTGCAATTACTGCGGGGAAGCCCACTCCTGGGAGAAATGCGAGGCCAGAAGAACAGGCAAACCACCGAGCTGCAAAAACTGCAGAGAGCAGCGGCCCGACGACCCAGACACGGCACACACCGCCTACAGCTCTGAGTGCAAAGAAAGGGAGAAATGGGATGCAATAGCGCGCTCTCGGGTGTCATATTGCTAAGGGCACATCAACACAAACAATCCCCCAAAGAGTGGGCAGAACAGGTTTGAATTTCATACAAGCAAACCTGCAACGCTCCAAACTAGCAACAGCCGAACTGTTCCAGGTAGCAAAGGAAAAGAACATCTCCATAGCCCTGGTGCAGGAACCATACGTAGGCAAAACCGGCGTCTTAAAACCTAACCCGGGTACACAGGTCATCCAGTGCACCCTCCAAAGACAAAAACCGGTTAAGGCAGCAATAATCATTTTCGGAGACCAGCTGGAGGTAATTCACGACCCCCAGCTGGTAACCGAAACTGAAGCAGCAGCCCTACTGGTTGGTGGAGGAATACGGCTAGGAGTAACATCTGTCTATTTTGAGGGGGATCAAGACATAGAAAATAACATAAATAGTTTAAAAAAAATTATAACAACACTCAACACAGAACTTCACATAATAGCAGGAGACATAAATGCCTGGAGCCACTGGTGGGGAAGCAGCTCAGAAGATCAGAGAGGAGCAGCATACAACGCCTTCCTAAACGAATCCGGACTCCAGATCCTCAATATCGGAGACACACCCACCTTTGAAACAGTCAGAAGAGGCAAAACGTGCACAAGCATCGTTGACGTCACAGTCTGTAGCACGCCACTTCTAGGAAAAGTAGAAGAGTGGAAAGTGAACAGAGATCTCACCACGTCAGACCACAACGCAATCACATTCACTCTGCGACTGGGCAAACCACTAGAGCCCCTAAGACCCATCACAACGCGGAGGTACAACACCAAAAAAGCCAAGTGGTCTGATTTTAGATCAACATTTAAAACAATGTTAGAGGAGAAAAACATCACTCCCCTCTCCATAATGAGCTCTGGAACACCGGAGGAGTTAGAGGACACAGTCACTGCCTACACGGAAGCCATCCATGAATCCTGCAAAGATTCCATCCCAGCACAAGGGAAAAGGAGCGGGAACCCAAGACCTCCATGGTGGTCAAAAAGGCTAGATGACCTAAAAAGAGATGTCCTAAGGAAGAAGAGAAGAATAAAAAACGCTGCCCCCTCTAGAGTACAATATGTCATCGCAGAATACCACCTTGCGAAACAGGAGTACAAAACAGAGGCGGAACAAGCCCAAACAACAAACTGGAAGGAGTACTGCTCTACTCAAGAAAAAGAGAGCATGTGGGACAAAATATACCGGGTAATCAGGAAGACAGCCAGAAGACAGGAGGATCTCCTCCTGAGAAACCCCGACGGCAACACCCTCACCCCACAGCAGTCGGCAGAACTCCTTGCCAAAACTTTCTACCCAGACGACAGTGAGGCAACCGACCAACAAAGCCACACACAATTGCGACAACAGACAGAGAGCGACATCGATGACCTCCCGGGAGACGATCCGCCTTTCACATCGGCGGAACTGGACTTGGTGCTTCAGGCACTGAACCCAAAGAAAGCCCCGGGCCCTGATGGGCTAACGTCAGACATATGCACAGAGGCCATCAACTGTGACAGGGAAGTGTTTATGAGCATAGCCAACAAGTGCCTATCGCTGGCCCACTTCCCCAAACAATGGAAAATAGCCCACGTCATCATCCTAAGAAAACCGGGCAAGGAGGACTACACACAACCAAAGTCCTACCGACCCATAGGACTCCTGTCAGTTGTAGGCAAAATCGTCGAAAAACTAATGGTAGGCCGACTCCAATGGCATATCTTCCCCACCCTTAACAAAAACCAATATGGCTTCATGCCGCAAAGAGGCACCGAGGACGCCTTGTATGCCCTAGTAACCCACATACAAGACGAAGTAAGAAGAAAAAACATCGTCATAGTGGTATCTCTGGACATAGAGGGCGCCTTCGATAATGCATGGTGGCCAGCTCTAAAACACCAACTCAAGAGGAAACAATGCCCCCAAAACCTCTACAAGCTAACAGACTCATACCTCAAGGACCGAAAGATCAAGGTCAACTACGCCAGAGCAGCTTATGAGAAGGAAACCACCAAAGGATGCGTCCAGGGATCAATAGGTGGACCGACCTTTTGGAATGTTATCCTAGACTCATTGCTGTACAAACTGGAAAGTGAGGGAGTGTACTGCCAAGCCTTCGCTGACGACGTGGTCCTCGTATTCACAGGCCAAATAACAAACACCATAGAGCAGACTGTCAACAACGCCATGAACACAGTAGTAGAATGGGGCAGTCAGAACAAGCTAAACTTCGCATCGCACAAGACCAGCGCTATGTTACTGACGAGGAAGCTTAAGTACGACCCCCCAAACCTGTTCATGGCCGGTACAAAACTGACACTAGTAAAAAAAATCAAGCTGCTAGGCCTCATAATAGACGAGAAACTCACCTTCAAATCACATGTCACAGAGCAATGCAGGAAAGCAGTAGAAATCTACAAGCAGCTAGCCTGCGCCGCAAAGGTGACATGGGGATTGAACGGAGAGATAACAAGAACCATATACGTCTCAGTCATAGAGCCCATCATGACTTACGCCTCCAGCGCATGGTCACAGGCAACAGAACTCCAAGAAATACAAAAACAACTCAACACAGTGCAGAGAGGCTTCGCACAAAAAATATGCCGGGCATACCGTACGGTATCGCTAACATCAGCACTCACACTGTCTGGCCTACTCCCACTCGACCTGAGAGTACAAGAGACGGCGAGCCTGTATAAAGCCAAAAAACTCATCACCACCCACTACCTCCCCCCTGGAAAAGAGCTTGAGACCATGGTCGGTTACCTAGACCAACCACATCCATCTACTTACACAACCACCAACTATGAGCTCCTAGAGGCGATGGATCCAAAGACCCCTTACTCCCACCAAGTCACCGGCCCCGAGATTTACACAGACGGCAGCAAAATAGAGGGCAAAGTAGGAGCAGCCGCCACGTGGTGGGAAGAGGGAAAAGAGACCGCCCATTCCATCTTCAATCTGCATCCCTCCTGTACAGTATTCCAATCGGAATTGTACGCACTCCACAGGGCGACGCAAATGGCAAGAACCAGTAGGGAGCCAATAATAAGCATACTGAGTGACTCAAGATCTTCACTCGACCTACTGAAAAGACCAAAAAGTAGTCACCCCCTAGCAAAATCTATTAAAGAGTGCATAGAGGAGATCAGAACTGAGGGAAGAGAGGTACGGCTGTTCTGGTTAAGGGCACATGTGGGAACCGCCGGCAATGAAAGAGCCGATGAGCTCGCCAAGTCAGCGGCACTTACCACGTCCACCCAAGACTACGACAAAGTCCCCCTGTCCTACGTCAAGAGGAAAATAAGAGAGGAATCGGTCCGCAAATGGCAGGACCGATACGAGACCTCCAACACAGGGGAAGTCACAAAAAAGCTCCTTCCGGACGTTGCCAAAGCGTACCGGATAGTAAGGGCAAACAAGTTG
>OX592718.1:17500-27500 GCA_951361185.1 Ochropacha duplaris
CTAACCTAACCTAACCTAACCTAACCTAACCTAACCTAACCTAACCTAACCTAACCTAACCTAACCTAACCTAACCTAACCTAACCTAACCTAACCTAACCTAACCTAACCTAACCTAACCTAACCTAACCTAACCTAACCTAACCTAACCTAACCTAACCTAACCTAACCTAACCTAACCTAACCTAACCTAACCTAACCTAACCTAACCTAACCTAACCTAACCTAACCTAACCTAACCTAACCTAACCTAACCTAACCTAACCTAACCTAACCTAACCTAACCTAACCTAACCTAACCTAACCTAACCTAACCTAACCTAACCTAACCTAACCTAACCTAACCTAACCTAACCTAACCTAACCTAACCTAACCTAACCTAACCTAACCTAACCTAACCTAACCTAACCTAACCTAACCTAACCTAACCTAACCTAACCTAACCTAACCTAACCTAACCTAACCTAACCTAACCTAACCTAACCTAACCTAACCTAACCTAACCTAACCTAACCTAACCTAACCTAACCTAACCTAACCTAACCTAACCTAACCTAACCTAACCTAACCTAACCTAACCTAACCTAACCTAACCTAACCTAACCTAACCTAACCTAACCTAACCTAACCTAACCTAACCTAACCTAACCTAACCTAACCTAACCTAACCTAACCTAACCTAACCTAACCTAACCTAACCTAACCTAACCTAACCTAACCTAACCTAACCTAACCTAACCTAACCTAACCTAACCTAACCTAACCTAACCTAACCTAACCTAACCTAACCTAACCTAACCTAACCTAACCTAACCTAACCTAACCTAACCTAACCTAACCTAACCTAACCTAACCTAACCTAACCTAACCTAACCTAACCTAACCTAACCTAACCTAACCTAACCTAACCTAACCTAACCTAACCTAACCTAACCTAACCTAACCTAACCTAACCTAACCTAACCTAACCTAACCTAACCTAACCTAACCTAACCTAACCTAACCTAACCTAACCTAACCTAACCTAACCTAACCTAACCTAACCTAACCTAACCTAACCTAACCTAACCTAACCTAACCTAACCTAACCTAACCTAACCTAACCTAACCTAACCTAACCTAACCTAACCTAACCTAACCTAACCTAACCTAACCTAACCTAACCTAACCTAACCTAACCCAGTTCCACCCAAATACCGGTCGCAACAACATCTGCTCCGCGTTAAAAATTCCTAAAAATAAGAAAAAGTGATAATATCATCAAACAAAAGTAGTGAAGTGAAAGAGTGCAATCCAAACTACCAGGATTCATGTGGGCAACATTGTAAGTCAGCTGGTTCCCGAGATATTGAGGTCCAAGTTTGAAGAGCCTTAACGCCGCCCCCTGTCAAGGTACAAATTGTCAAATTATATCAATCTGTAGCCCTCGCCGAGACCTATCAGCCAACACCATAACCACTGAGATCCGGCTGGAAACAACGGAGTTATAGAGAGTGGAAAATACGCTATTTTGACCTAGAAACGTGTGTTTTTCCATACTTCCGTCGAATCGAGGTTACACGAGGCAATAAAATTACGTCGGACAGGGCTTCAGTGGCGGCATAGAGACAGGCAGCCCGGCTCGGAGACTCCACAGCACGCCTTCACTTCCTAAGTTATTTAAATACAATATTAGAACCGCCGCACCACATCGTGACGTGATCGTGCCACGATCGTGAACCGATCGTCGATCGCCGAGCACCACCATCGGCAGAGCTACGTCACCGTCATCATCGAACAACAAGGTACTAACGACCCCCTCCACCGGTCTTACCACACCCCACCCCCCCCCCACAGTACTCAATACGAGACACCCCCTCCCCCCCTACCCCTCACTTCTTACCCCACCCCCCCTCAAGTACTCCACACGAGACCCCCCTCCCCCCCTGCCCCCCCTCCACACCTCACCCCCCCTCAAGCTAACTTCCAAACGGGAAGAGATAGAACCCTACTTCTTGGGGTCATCCTTCCTGGATTGAGGAGCCCTATCAGCTGGCCCCAACAGTTTGAATACCCCCCCCTCCCCCTCAACTTACCTCACCCCCCCTCAAGTACTCCACACGAGACCCCCCTCCCCCCCCTGCCCCCCCTCCACACCTCACCCCCCCTCAAGCTAACTTCCAAACGGGAAGAGATAGAACCCTACTTCTTGGGGTCATCCTTCCTGGATTGAGGAGCCCTATCAGCTGGCCCCAACAGTTTGAATACCCCCCCCTCCCCCTCAACTTACCTCACCCCCCCTCAAGTACTCCACACGAGACCCCCCCCCCCCCCCCCTGCCCCCTCCATACCTCACCCCCCCTTAAGCTAACTTCTAAACGGGAAGAGATAGTACCCTACTTCTTGGGGTCATCCTTCCTGGATTGAGGAGCCCTATCAGCTGGCCCCAACAGTTTAAATACCCCCCCCCTCCCCCTCAACTTACCTCACCCCCCCTCAAGTACTCCACACGAGACCCCCCCCTCCCCCCCCCTGCCCCCTCCATACCTCACCCCCCCTCAAGCTAACTTCTAAACGGGAAGAGACAGAACCCTACTTCTTGGGGTCATCCTTCCTGGATTGAGGAGCCCTATCAGCTGGCCCCATCAGTTTGAATACCCCCCCCCCCCTCAACTTTCCTCACCCCCCCTCAAGTACTCCACACGAGACTTCCCCCCCCCCCCCCCCCCCCTGCCCCCCTCCATACCTCACCCCCCCTCAGGCTAACTCCTGAACGGAGCATCCTACGGGACCGTGCGAGGGGTCGTTGGAACCGGAAGGAAAAAAGCATTCTTCTGACCCATTCACATTCTCACTCTTAAGAAGTATACTATCAGAAACCATAAAATAACTGTATTCTTATATAAAAAGTATTAAAATAACAAATAGTGTACTAGCACCATAAGTATTACATTGTATCAGTAAGAAATTAACCACCACCAAAACCAAAAATGTCAACATCAAACATGTCACGCAAGTCAGCCGCGGAGATCGCCCCGCCAAAGTCTACGAAATCACTCCGTGAAAAGGTGCTTACAAAAGCCACTTCTAACACCTCGGTAAAATCAGAGAGGCTGGTGCGACCATCATCCTTGGAGCAGGTGCCTGAAGTGCCAAAACCAGCATCAGATATAGTAGTAATGCTCCCCACAAATACACCCCAACCACCATCAGAGGCTACTGACGTTGACCTTGACGACCTAGACGGATCATCCGTAGCCTCAGAACTCGCCGTCAACAGAAGAGTAAGTCTACTGTTCACCAGCCCAAGGCGAGGAACAGGTGTGGAGATGGACGCGGCGACAAGAGTGGCGAACGAGCTCCTACAAAAAGGTAAATCAGCACTAGAAGCCTCGGGGAATATGAAGAGAGACCTCAGGACGATAGCCTACGACAGCCTACAAGGGCTATATGAGACGGTTCTGTCGGTAGCGGATTCCAGGGCACGCCACAAGCTCAACCTGGAAAAGGAGCGCTCCAGACACGCACAAGAACTGGTGCGAGTCGAGAGAGCCCACACAAAAGAGCTTGTAGCAATAAGGCAGAACCTAACGACAGAGCTCAGCCTGGCCCGGGCGGACATAGTAGAGGGGCTAAAGGAGGCGAAGGCAGTTCGTAGCTGGCTTGGCTACGAAACTGAAGAGCCGTTCCGAAAAATCAAAGAGGTCCAAAACACAATAAACAAATTAGAAGTGTCCCTAAAGTCCCAGAAAGAAAATACCAACTTGCTTCCAAGCCAATCAGACATCAATAACATTAAAGCAATAGAAGATGGGATATCAAACATAAAAATTAACATCCAAAACGTATCTTCACAACTAGACTACTTAAGGAGAACAGTGGACACTATTAAAAATGAGGTCTCAAAACCAACCGAGACCTCACAAAACACCGCAACGAACCTCGTATTCCCCGAGGAACTAAACAAAATCATCACAAAACTAGAAGAGGATATAAAAGACGTAAAAATAATAACACAAAGAATTGACAACAAGCCCAACAACCCAGCCCTACAAAAAACAGCACCAATAGACCTGGCTGGACAATTACAACCATTATCGGAAAAACTTGAGATGGTGTCGTCGGACATCCGAGTCATACGTGACAAAAAACCCCAAGAACTGCCCCCAGTGGCGCCAAATTTGGAAACCGAAATCGCGATCTCGGAGGTCCGACAACACCTAGCCACCATCACAAATAATATGTCGGCACTCAAGAAACCCGATCAACAAAACCAGGCAGCCCAGCTCGAGCAAAAAACCACCTACGCAAAAGTAGCCGCCAAATTGCCACCCCCAAAAAGACCTAACCACACCCTAATCATATCATCGAAAAACCCCAAAAGCACCGGGGACGACTTGATCGAGAGGATTAGGATAGCGCTGGACACGAAAAAAACCGGCGCCAGAGTGGACAGGGTCCGCAAGGCTAAAAACCAGAAGGTGGTCCTCAGCTGCGGAAGTAAGGAGGATTTAAACCTCGTCCATGCTAGAGTCGAATCCAACAAGGACCTGAAGGCGGAGGTTGCGAAGCCGAACAACCCTCTCATCATGATCCGGGACGTCCTCTCCTATCTAACCGACGCGGAAATAGCGGAGATGTTATTAGCACAGAACAAGTGCCTCCTGCAAGGCGTGGAAGATAAGGAGAGGGTGCTCCGGGTCAAGTATAGGAAAAGGGCACGCAATAACCTCATGTGCCATCCCATCCTGGAGTTGTCGCCACAAATGCACAAGAGGTTTGTGGAAGCCGGCAGGGTCCACATAGACATACAGTGGAGACCCGTGGAGGACCACTCACCTCTGGTGCAATGCACCAAATGCCTGGGCTTTGGCCACACAAAGGCAATCTGCCGGGAAAAGGACGACCTCTGCAATTACTGCGGGGAAGCCCACTCCTGGGAGAAATGCGAGGCCAGAAGAACAGGCAAACCACCGAGCTGCAAAAACTGCAGAGAGCAGCGGCCCGACGACCCAGACACGGCACACACCGCCTACAGCTCTGAGTGCAAAGAAAGGGAGAAATGGGATGCAATAGCGCGCTCTCGGGTGTCATATTGCTAAGGGCACATCAACACAAACAATCCCCCAAAGAGTGGGCAGAACAGGTTTGAATTTCATACAAGCAAACCTGCAACGCTCCAAACTAGCAACAGCCGAACTGTTCCAGGTAGCAAAGGAAAAGAACATCTCCATAGCCCTGGTGCAGGAACCATACGTAGGCAAAACCGGCGTCTTAAAACCTAACCCGGGTACACAGGTCATCCAGTGCACCCTCCAAAGACAAAAACCGGTTAAGGCAGCAATAATCATTTTCGGAGACCAGCTGGAGGTAATTCACGACCCCCAGCTGGTAACCGAAACTGAAGCAGCAGCCCTACTGGTTGGTGGAGGAATACGGCTAGGAGTAACATCTGTCTATTTTGAGGGGGATCAAGACATAGAAAATAACATAAATAGTTTAAAAAAAATTATAACAACACTCAACACAGAACTTCACATAATAGCAGGAGACATAAATGCCTGGAGCCACTGGTGGGGAAGCAGCTCAGAAGATCAGAGAGGAGCAGCATACAACGCCTTCCTAAACGAATCCGGACTCCAGATCCTCAATATCGGAGACACACCCACCTTTGAAACAGTCAGAAGAGGCAAAACGTGCACAAGCATCGTTGACGTCACAGTCTGTAGCACGCCACTTCTAGGAAAAGTAGAAGAGTGGAAAGTGAACAGAGATCTCACCACGTCAGACCACAACGCAATCACATTCACTCTGCGACTGGGCAAACCACTAGAGCCCCTAAGACCCATCACAACGCGGAGGTACAACACCAAAAAAGCCAAGTGGTCTGATTTTAGATCAACATTTAAAACAATGTTAGAGGAGAAAAACATCACTCCCCTCTCCATAATGAGCTCTGGAACACCGGAGGAGTTAGAGGACACAGTCACTGCCTACACGGAAGCCATCCATGAATCCTGCAAAGATTCCATCCCAGCACAAGGGAAAAGGAGCGGGAACCCAAGACCTCCATGGTGGTCAAAAAGGCTAGATGACCTAAAAAGAGATGTCCTAAGGAAGAAGAGAAGAATAAAAAACGCTGCCCCCTCTAGAGTACAATATGTCATCGCAGAATACCACCTTGCGAAACAGGAGTACAAAACAGAGGCGGAACAAGCCCAAACAACAAACTGGAAGGAGTACTGCTCTACTCAAGAAAAAGAGAGCATGTGGGACAAAATATACCGGGTAATCAGGAAGACAGCCAGAAGACAGGAGGATCTCCTCCTGAGAAACCCCGACGGCAACACCCTCACCCCACAGCAGTCGGCAGAACTCCTTGCCAAAACTTTCTACCCAGACGACAGTGAGGCAACCGACCAACAAAGCCACACACAATTGCGACAACAGACAGAGAGCGACATCGATGACCTCCCGGGAGACGATCCGCCTTTCACATCGGCGGAACTGGACTTGGTGCTTCAGGCACTGAACCCAAAGAAAGCCCCGGGCCCTGATGGGCTAACGTCAGACATATGCACAGAGGCCATCAACTGTGACAGGGAAGTGTTTATGAGCATAGCCAACAAGTGCCTATCGCTGGCCCACTTCCCCAAACAATGGAAAATAGCCCACGTCATCATCCTAAGAAAACCGGGCAAGGAGGACTACACACAACCAAAGTCCTACCGACCCATAGGACTCCTGTCAGTTGTAGGCAAAATCGTCGAAAAACTAATGGTAGGCCGACTCCAATGGCATATCTTCCCCACCCTTAACAAAAACCAATATGGCTTCATGCCGCAAAGAGGCACCGAGGACGCCTTGTATGCCCTAGTAACCCACATACAAGACGAAGTAAGAAGAAAAAACATCGTCATAGTGGTATCTCTGGACATAGAGGGCGCCTTCGATAATGCATGGTGGCCAGCTCTAAAACACCAACTCAAGAGGAAACAATGCCCCCAAAACCTCTACAAGCTAACAGACTCATACCTCAAGGACCGAAAGATCAAGGTCAACTACGCCAGAGCAGCTTATGAGAAGGAAACCACCAAAGGATGCGTCCAGGGATCAATAGGTGGACCGACCTTTTGGAATGTTATCCTAGACTCATTGCTGTACAAACTGGAAAGTGAGGGAGTGTACTGCCAAGCCTTCGCTGACGACGTGGTCCTCGTATTCACAGGCCAAATAACAAACACCATAGAGCAGACTGTCAACAACGCCATGAACACAGTAGTAGAATGGGGCAGTCAGAACAAGCTAAACTTCGCATCGCACAAGACCAGCGCTATGTTACTGACGAGGAAGCTTAAGTACGACCCCCCAAACCTGTTCATGGCCGGTACAAAACTGACACTAGTAAAAAAAATCAAGCTGCTAGGCCTCATAATAGACGAGAAACTCACCTTCAAATCACATGTCACAGAGCAATGCAGGAAAGCAGTAGAAATCTACAAGCAGCTAGCCTGCGCCGCAAAGGTGACATGGGGATTGAACGGAGAGATAACAAGAACCATATACGTCTCAGTCATAGAGCCCATCATGACTTACGCCTCCAGCGCATGGTCACAGGCAACAGAACTCCAAGAAATACAAAAACAACTCAACACAGTGCAGAGAGGCTTCGCACAAAAAATATGCCGGGCATACCGTACGGTATCGCTAACATCAGCACTCACACTGTCTGGCCTACTCCCACTCGACCTGAGAGTACAAGAGACGGCGAGTCTGTATAAAGCCAAAAAACTCATCACCACCCACTACCTCCCCCCTGGAAAAGAGCTTGAGACCATGGTCGGTTACCTAGACCAACCACATCCATCTACTTACACAACCACCAACTATGAGCTCCTAGAGGCGATGGATCCAAAGACCCCTCACTCCCACCAAGTCACCGGCCCCGAGATTTACACAGACGGCAGCAAAATAGAGGGCAAAGTAGGAGCAGCCGCCACGTGGTGGGAAGAGGGAAAAGAGACCGCCCATTCCATCTTCAATCTGCATCCCTCCTGTACAGTATTCCAATCGGAATTGTACGCACTCCACAGGGCGACGCAAATGGCAAGAACCAGTAGGGAGCCAATAATAAGCATACTGAGTGACTCAAGATCTTCACTCGACCTACTGAAAAGACCAAAAAGTAGTCACCCCCTAGCAAAATCTATTAAAGAGTGCATAGAGGAGATCAGAACTGAGGGAAGAGAGGTACGGCTGTTCTGGTTAAGGGCACATGTGGGAACCGCCGGCAATGAAAGAGCCGATGAGCTCGCCAAGTCAGCGGCACTTACCACGTCCACCCAAGACTACGACAAAGTCCCCCTGTCCTACGTCAAGAGGAAAATAAGAGAGGAATCGGTCCGCAAATGGCAGGACCGATACGAGACCTCCAACACAGGGGAAGTCACAAAAAAGCTCCTTCCGGACGTTGCCAAAGCGTACCGGATAGTAAGGGCAAACAAGTTGACCCCCCACCAAGTGCAAGCCCTCACAGGACACGGTGGAACAGCCGAGTACTTATACAGATTCCACCTTAAAGACAGCCCCGGATGTGAATGCGACAAGAACATCAGCGAGTCTGTGTGGCACATCATACTGGACTGCCCACGCTTCCACATAGCCCGACGGGAACTAGAAATAGAGATCGACACAAGACTAGACCCATCGGGCATCCAACACATCCTCACTGACACACACAAAATAACACACTTCCTACGCTTCGTGGATAACATCTTCCGCATAGTCGTGGGAAGAAACAGTACACTAACCACACAACCACAAACAACCATCACCAACCAATCCACTAACCAACCACAAATAATCATCAAACCAACACGAGTTCCTAACCACATGCCAATCCAACAACTACTGGCATACGGAGAACATGGAAACCCGGGAATGAGAGTCAGAAGCGTGGCTCTTTTCATGGACAACAACAGGGAGAGACTCGGCATAAGCTTCTGCTTTGTGGGAGCCCATAAACGCGTAGGCATCTCACCAGGCCTGGCAGCTCTGATGAAAGGGAGCACTTCTAAAACAAGCATGAAACGCAAGACGTTCGAGGCGTTACCCGCGACGGAGATAATCGGAAACCCATGTAGACTGGTGCGAATACAAAATAAGCTGATCGCGCTATTCGAATGGGACGACAAAACTCCGTTCGAAAGGGCATGCAAAGTGCTCACAAAAATTGGAGAAACAGAAAGAGACACATCAAGAACAATAAGTGTCGACGCAATGGTGGTTGAGTACCAGAAGGGACAAGTAGCAGACCTATACGGCTGCATTAAAGCCTCCAAACACCACGAAGTGATAGCGTACGAGAACAGAGGGGAAGACTTGAGCTTCCTTAAAGCACCTCGCGCTGCACCACAAAATGGAGACCCAACTGGGAACTCGAGCCGCCAGAGCGGATCGGAGCGCCTACAGCAGAAAACAGCCGAAGAAAAAGCCAAACAAAATCAGAGTGGCAGTCCAGAAGCAAAACCAAAACCCTCGGGAGCCATAAGAAAACTCGTCTCCACAATAAAACAAAAAGTCGCCTCGGTATTCTTGGATGACGCCCCACTGGAAACAGTAGACCACACAAAGGCGAGTCAAGCTACAGATACACTCCACACAGCAATGGAGAAATTTCTGAGGCGACCACCAAAAGCCCTAAACCCCCCCACAGCCCCCAGAACAAAGGCTGACATGGGACTAATCACCCCACCTGTCAGAATACCACCAAAGAGTCCCTCAGACCATGCATTTAATGCCTTCCGCGAGTTCCTAGCCATCACAAGAGCTACAAAGGAACTTAGCCTAGCAACTTGCAAGAAAATAATGCAAACCTTCCAGCAAGGAAACGAGAACCTGCTGAAGGCCCTGCTAGAGGAGGCAGAAGCAGCCATTTATGACAACAAAACATCCCAAGTCCTTAAGGGAAAAATGGACGGGAAATACATGGCAGCATACAGTGCAACAAGTGGATTCGTG